>JAGKPW010002177.1:0-23326 GCA_019926035.1 Melaleuca alternifolia
GATTTCCTCATGACATCTTCACTTATAGCACCCAGATTCACGTGGATCTATACCCCCATTGAATCCCCACTCCATGCACTTCCTGCGCGTAGAATAGAACTGTGGATCGATCTACTCATGGGGCGATCTCTTTGTACGATCCCGACCATTCACGCGTGAAATTCTTTCTTTCTTCCGCGGGAGTTCTTCAGAAGCAAGTCTTGGCGATGCTATCTGCGTCGAGCAACGGGTCCTCTCTCCACCTGTCAACTGAAAGCTCTCTCGCCTCGACAGCCGCATCGGATCTTGCCCGGCTACAATGTTGGTCCGACCGTGACAGAAAAAAAGAAGAAGCCAAAGGATCTAAGTTGACTGAGCAAAGATATACCGGGAGATGGACTGAGACAACTAAGAAATGATAGGGAGCAAGCTGGAATCAGCCCAGAAGTAGAGATCCTGACGAGGGGATCTAAATGGGAGCTACAGGTTACCGCTAGTGATACTACTTATGCTAAAACCAGTTTACAACGTTAGGGAACTAAGTTACTAAAATGCTTATTTGATAGAATAAGATGATGAGCGAAACCCGAGTTTAGACGCGAATAACTTTGGATAGTTGATTCATGATATAAATTAACTCTTGAACTTGAAAAGTAATTAGGGAGCACGATGTAAATAACATATAGAAATACTGGCGTTGGAATCTTGAACGTGACGGGTTTGGTCATTGTACTCGGATTGCCGGATCACTTACTCTAAAGGGGTAATGATTTTAGCAAAGAATCTGTTTGTTTGAGTAAATTGATATTTTGCAAATTAGTATTTGGGACTTTTGCTTATTGGATTTGCTGAAATTAACTTATCAATAGAAAATTATCGTAGATTTGATTGAAGTTCATGGACTATTTGTGTCATTTTTTCAAAAAGTCCGAACCTATTGCATGGTGATCAATTCATTTCTAGACCTCTTGATTTTGCCAATTTTGGTCATAGAAATTTTGACAACTTGCTAATTTAATTACAAACCATTTCAATTATGCCAATATGATTTTAAACATTTTAAGAATTTGTTAATTTAATCTTAAATTTTAATTGAATCACCTCAAGAATTGTTAAGGTGACAATTAAGTAAGTACCAACCATATCATGCAAGACGATTGGTATTAATTGAGCCGACACTCAGCGATTTCCCATCAAAAGTCAAAATGACTATATTAAAAATTCATTAAATGGTTTATGACTTTCCATACATAATCGAAAGAGTTAAGTACTGAAATAATTGTGGTACAATAGGTTTATGACTTTTTGAATAATTAATAAGTATCTTGACGGGTAGTTGAAGAGAACTTGGGTCTAGGACATGGCTGTGGTCCTTCTATTTAGTTCTTGGCATAGGTCATTTGTTTTATACAAAGAATTTCAAGTTATATCCGATGCAATTTCGTTTCACCAATAATTACGCAATGGACTTGTTATTGCACGGCCCCCAAAAAGTCCTCCGACTGAATTATTTTCCAAAAATTTGTCCCCTAAAGCCTTAGAGGTCTGTCATCCACGTGGCGATTGTTTGTTGGGTGCTGCTGTGCCAGCGGTCATGAGGACCCATCGACCCTGGAATTGCAAATTTTGCTTACCTTAGTTAATTCAACAACGGAAGCCAAGTAATAAACAATGCCCGATGCACATGATCTCTCCATATTTTGAACGTGGAAATTATACTTGTGGATGTCTTTGATTTCAGGATGCAATTTGTATGCAATATATCATAATGGTGAATTTATAAGATGATTTGTATTCAATTGAGTCAATTTGGCCAATTTTAGCAAGAAATCACTGACGTGAACGTCGTCCGTATGACTTGTAATTTTTTTTACTTTTTTCATTTGGAAAAGTTAGGTGAGTTACTCCATTGTCGACATGGCCTCCCCATTTCACGAGTGTTGTCTCCTTCCTAACATTGATCCCTTAAGTAGTTCAGCGGTGACGAGGGCAACAACTTGTCCAGCGCTTGCCGTAAAAAGAAAAAGAGAGACGCTCGAGGTGATGGCTTGTATGCTGGCATAAGTGACATGTCGGACGTTTGCCAATTTAGTTCTAAATTTTCGTACTTTTTCAATTGAGACAATTCGGCCAATTTTAGCAAGAAATCAGTAACATGAACGTCGTCCATATGACTTGTAATTTTTTTTTCTGTTTTCATTTGGAACAATGAGGTGAGTTACTCCATTGTCGAAATGGCCTCCCCATTTCACGAGTGCTGTCTCCTTCCTAACGCTGACCCCTTAAGTAGTTCTACGGTGACGAGGGCAACAACTTGTCCAGCGCTCGCCATAAAAAGTAAAAGAGACGAACACGCTACGATGCGTGATGGATGTAATGCTGCATTACAAGTGACCATGGTTCGGTACGTTTGCGCCAATTTTCGTTGTTTTCAAATTTCGACCTTTTCAATGAAGTCAATCTGGCCAATTTTTGCTCAAACGAAAATCACTACTGTATGTACAAAGTAGTTCTATGGATCTTGTATTTGTTTGATGTATTGCTTTCCAATATTCTGGAAAAAGTGAGCGATGTTAATGTCCGCATGTCGTATTAGCGCCTCCCGCCTTCTACGAGTCTGTTGTGCTCTTCCTTAAAGTTGATCTCGACTTAAGTAGTCATGCGTGAACGAGGCATCACCAAACTTGTATAGCAGCTGAGCTCGCTAATAGACGTAAAAGCGCGTACGCTCGAGGTGAAGGCTTGTATGCTGGCATAGTGACATGTCGGACATTTGCCAATTTAGTCCTAAATTTTTGTACTTTTTTAATTGAGTCAATTCGGTCAATTTTAGTAAGAAATCACTGACGTGAACGTCGTCCATGTGACTTGTAATTTTTTTTCTTCTTTCATTTGGAAAAGTGAGGCGAGTTACTCCATTGTCGATATGGCCTCCCCACTTCACGAGTGTTGTCTCCTTCCTAAAGCTGATCCCTTAAGTAGTTCTGCGGTGACGAGGGCAACAACTTGTCCAGCGCTTGCCGTAAAAAGAAAAAGAGAGACGCTCGAGGTGATGGCTTGTATGCTGGCATAAGTGACATGTCGGACGTTTGCCAATTTAGTTCTAAATTTTTGTACTTTTTCAATTGAGGTGCAATTGTTCGAGGACCACAAAATTTTACGCAAGAACATCTCTGACCTCTCGGTCGAACGCTCTGATCCAGAGTATGACGGTAATAGCTTTTTTCTGGTGTGTATTGCGAAAGTTGGTGGCTGAGTTACTTCGCTGTTTGTCGACAAGTGGTCGATCCCCACTTACGAAGTGTGTGTTTGTATCCTTCCGTTAAACACTGGATCCGTTGAAGTAGTTCTGCGGTGACGAGGGCAACAACTTGGCCAGCGCTTGCCCTAAAAAGAAAAAGAGAGACGCTTGAGTTGATGGCTTGTATGCTGGCATAAGTGACATGTCGGACGTTTGCCAATTTAGTTCTAAATTTTCGTACTTTTTCAATTGAGTCAATTCGGTCAATTTGAGCAAGAAATCACTGACGTGAACGTCGTCCATATGACTTTTAATTTTTTTTTCTTTTTCTTTTTTCATTTGGGAAAGTGAGGCGAGTTACTCCATTGTCGACATGGCCTCCCTATTTCACGAGTGTTGTCTCCTTCGTGCAGTGATGCCTTCAAGAGTTGGGCCTGTGTTGACGAGAGGCAAAACTCTAACACGACGTCGTCGTAAAAAGAAAAAGAGAGACGCTCGAGGTGATGGCTTGTATGTTGGCATAAGTGACATGTCGGACGTTTGCCAATTTAGTTCTAAATTTTCGTACTTTTTCAATTGAGTCAATTCGGCCAATTTTAGCAAGAAATCACTGACGTGAACGTCATCCATATGACTTGTAACTTTTTTTCTTTTTTCATTTGGAAAAGTTAGGCGAGTTACTCCATTGTCAACATGACCTCCCCATTTCACGAGTGTTGTCTCCTTCCTAACACTGATCCCTTAAGTAGTTTTGCGGTGAAGAGGGCAACAACTTGTCCAGCGCTTGCCGTAAAAAGAAAAAGAGAGACGCTCGAGGTGATGGCTTGTATGCTGGCATAAGTGACATGTCAGACGTTTGCCAATTTAGTTGTAAATTTTCGTACTTTTTCAATTGAGTCAATTCGGCCAATTTTAGTAACAAATCACTCACGTGAACGTCGTCCATGTGACTTGTGATTTTTTTTCTTTTTTCATTAGGAAAAGTGAGGCAAGTTACTCCATTGTCGACATGGCCTCCCCATTTCACCAGTTTTGTCTCCTTCCTAATGTTGATCCCTTAAGTAGTTCTACGGTGACGAGGGCAACAACTTGTCCAGCGGTCGCCGTAAAAAGTAAAAGAGAGATGCTCGAGGTGATGGCTTGTATGTTGGCATAAGTGACATGTCGGACGTTTGCCAATTTAGTTCTAAATTTTCGTACTTTTTCAATTGAGTCAATTCGGCCAATTTTAGCAAGAAATCAGTGACGTGAACGTCGTCCATATGACTTGTAATTTTTTTTTACTTTTTTGATTTGGAAAAGTTAGGCGAGTTACTCCATTGTCGACATGGCCTCCCCATTTCACGAGTGTTGTCTCCTTCCTAACACTGATCCCCTAAGTAGTTCTGCGGTGACGAGGGCAACAACTTGGCCAGCGCTTGCCATAAAAAGAAAAAGAGAGACGCTCGAGTTGATGGCTTGTATGCTGGCATAAGTGACATGTCGGACGTTTGCCAATTTAGTTCTAAATTTTCGTACTTTTTCAATTGAGTCAATTCGGCCAATTTTAGCAAGAAATCGCTGACGTGAACGTCGTCCATATGACTTGTAATTTTTTTTTCTTTTTCTTTTTTCATTTGGGAAAGTGAGGCGAGTTACTCCATTGTCGACCTGGCCTCCCCATTTCACGAGTGTTGTCTCCTTCCTAACACTGATCCCTTAAGTAGTTCTGCGGTGACGAGGGCAACAACTTGTCCAACGCTTGCCATAAAAAGAAAAAGAGAGACGCTCCAAGTGATGGCTTATATGCTGGCATAAGTGACATGTCGGACGTTTGCCAATTTAGTTCTAAATTTTCGTACTTTTTCAATTGAGTCAATTCGGCCAATTTTAGCAAGAAATCACTGACGTGAATGTCGTCCATATGACTTGTAAATTTTTTTTCTTTTTTCATTTGGAAAATTAACGCGAGTTACTCCATTGTCGATATGGCCTCCCCATTTCACGAGTGTTGTCTCCTTCCTAACGTTGATCCCTCAAGTAGTTCTACGGTGACGAGGGCAACAACTTGTCCAGCGGTCGCCGAAAAAAGTAAAAGAGAGACGCTCGAGGTGATGGCTTGTATGCTGGCATTAAGTGACAGTCGGACGTTTGCAATTTAGTATAAATTTAGTTTACTTTGTCAATGGAGGCAATTCGGGCCAAATTTTAGCAAGAAATCAGTGAGTGAACGTCGCTCCATATGACTTGTAATTTTTTTTACTTTTTGATTGGAAAGTTAGGCGAGTTACTCCATTGTCGACCAATGCTACCAATTTAACGGAGTGTTGTCTCTTCCTAACACTGATCCTTAAGTAGTTCTGCGGGTGACGAGGGCAACAACTTGGCCAGCGCTTGCCATAAAAAGAAAAAGAGAGACGCTCGAGTTGATGGCTTGTATGCTGGCATAAGTGACATGTCGGACGTTTGCCAATTTAGTTCAAATTTTCGTACTTTTTCAATTGAGTCAATTCGGCCAATTTTAGCAAGAAATCGCTGACGTGAACGTCGTCCATATGACTTGTAATTTTTTTTTCTTTTTCTTTTTTCATTTGGGAAAGTGAGGCGAGTTACTCCATTGTCGACCTGGCCTCCCCATTTCACGAGTGTTGTCTCCTTCCTAAACACTGATCCCTTAAGTAGTTCAGCGGTGACGAGGGCAACAACTTGTCCAGCGCTTGCCGTAAAAAGAAAAAGAGAGACGCTCGAGGTGATGGCTTGTATGCTGGCATAAGTGACATGTCGGACGTTTGCCAATTTAGTTCTAAATTTTCTTACTTTTTCAATTGAGTCAATTCGGCCAATTTTAGCAAGAAATCACAGACGTGAACGTCGTCCATATGACTTGTAATTTTTTTTTCTTTTTTGATTTGGAAAAGTGAGGCGAGTTACTCCATTGTCGACATGGCCTCCCCATTTCACGAGTGTTGTCTCCTTCCTAACGCTGATCCCTTAAGTAGTTCAACGGTGACGAGGGCAACAACTTGTCCAGCGGTCGCCGAAAAAAGTAAAAGAGAGACGCTCGAGGTGATGGCTTGTATGCTGGCATAAGTGACATGTCGGATGTTTGCCAATTTAGTTCTAAATTTTCGTACTTTTTCAATTGAGTCAATTCGGTCAATTTTAGCAAGAAATCAGTAACGTGAACGTCGTCCATATGACTTGTAATCTTTTTTTTCTGTTTTCATTTGGAAAAGTGAGGCGAGTTACTCCATTGTCGACATGGCCTCCCCATTTCATGAGTGTTGTCTCCTTCCTAACGCTTATCCCTTAAGTAGTTCTACGGTGATGAGGGCAACAACTTGTCCAGCGCTCGCCGTAAAAAGTAAAAGAGAGACGCTCGAGGTGAAGGCTTGTATGCTGGAATAAGTGACATGTCGGACGTTTGCCAATTTAGTTCTACATTTTCGTACTTTTTCAATTGAGTCAATTCGGCCAATTTTAGTAAGAAATCACTGAAGTGAACGTCGTCCATGTGACTTGTAATTTTTTTTCTTTTTCTTTTTTTCATTTCGAAAAGTGAAGCGAGTTACTCCATTGTCGACATGGCCTCTCCACTTCACGAGTGTTGTCTCTTTCCTAAAGCTGATCCCTTATGTAGTTCTGCGGTGACGATGGCAATAACTTGTCCAGCGCTCGCCATAAAAAGAAAGAGAGAGACGATCGAGGTGATGGCTTGTATGCTGGCATAAGTGACATGTCGGACGTTTGCCAATTTAGTTCTAAATTTTCGTACTTTTTCAATTGAGTCAATTTCGGCCAATTTTAGCAAGAAATCACTGACGTGAACGTCGTCCATATGACTTGTAATTTTTTTTCCTTTTTCATTTGGAAAAGTTAGGCGAGTTACTCTATTGTCGATATGGCCTCCCCATTTCACGAGTGTTGTCTCCATCCTAACACTGATCCCTTAAGTAGTTTTGCAGTGACGAGGGGAACAACTTGTCCAGCACTTGCCCTAAAAAGAAAAAGAGAGACGCTCGAGGTGATGGCTTGTATGCTGGCATAAGTGACGTGACGAACGTTTGCCAATTTAGTTCTAAATTTTCATACTTTTTCAATTGAGTCAATTCGGTCAATTTTAGTAAGAAATCCCTGACGTGAACGTCGTCCATGTGACTTGTAAATTTTTTTCTTTTTCTTTTTTCATTTGGAAAATTGAAACGAGTTACTCCATTGTCGACATGGCCTCCCCACTTCACATTGTTGTCTGCTTCCTAAAGCTGATCCCTTAACTAGTTCTGCGGTGACGATGGCAATAACTTGTCCAGCGCTCGCCATAAAAAGAAAAAGAGAGCCGCTCGAGGTGAAGGCTTGTATGCTGGCATAAGTGACATGTAGGACATTTGCCAATTTAGTCCTAAATTTTCGTACTTTTTCAATTGAGTCAACTCGGCCAATTTTAGCAAGAAATCACTGACGTGAACGTCGTCCATATGAGCTGTAAATTTTTTTTTCTTTTTTCATTTGGAAAAGTGAGGCAAGTTACTCCATTGTCGACATGGCCTCCCCATTTCACCAGTGTTGTCTCCTTCCTAACGTTGATCCCTTAAGTAGTTCTACGGTGACAAGGGCAACAACTTGTCCAGCGCTCGCCATAAAAAGTAAAAGAGAGACGCTCGAGGTGATGGCTTGTATGCTGGCATAAGTGACATGTCGGACGTTTGCCAATATAGTTCTAAATTTTCGTACCTTTTCAATTGAGTCAATTCGGCCAATTTTAGCAAGAAATCACTGACGTGAACGTCGTCCATGTGACTTGTAATTTTTTTTCTTTTTTCATTTGGAAAAGTGAGGCGAGTTACTCCATTGTCGATATGGCCTCCCCATTTCACGAGTGTTGTCACCTTCCTAACGTTGATCCCTCAAGTAGTTCTACGGTGACGAGGGCAACAACTTGTCTAGCGGTCGCCGTAAAAAGTAAATGGAGAGACCTCTCGATGTGATGGCTTGTATGTTGGCCTAAGTTACATGTCGGAAACACGTTTGCCCATTTAGTTTTCTAAATTTTTTCGTACTTTTTCAATTGAGTCCATTCGGAGCCATTTTAGCAAAAATCATAACGTGAACGTCGTCCATAGACTTGTAATTTTTTTTTCTGTTTTCATTTGGAACAATGAGGCGAGTTACTCCATTGTCGACACGGCCTCCCCATTTCACGAGTGTTGTCTCCTTCCTAACGTCGATCCCTTAAGTAGTTCTACGGTGACGAGGGCAACAACTTGTCCAGCGCTCGCCATAAAAAGTAAAAGAGAGACGCTCCAGGTGATGGCTTGTATGCTCGCATAAGTGACATGTCGGACGTTTGCCAATATAGTTCTAAATTTTCGTACCTTTTCAATTGAGTCAATTCGGCCAATTTTAGCAAGAAATCACTGACGTGAACGTCGTCCATGTGACTTGTAATTTTTTTTCTTTTTTCATTTGGAAAAGTGAGGCGAGTTACTCCATTGTCGATATGGCCTCCCCGCTTCACGAGTGTTGTCTCCTTCCTAAAGGTGATCCCTTAAGTAGTTCTGAGGTGACGAGGGTAATAACTCTTCCAGCGATCGTCGTAAAAAGAAAAAGAGAGACGCTCGAGGTAATGGCTTGTATGTTGGCATAAGTGACATGTCAGACGTTTGCCAATTTAGTTCTAAATTTTCGTACTTTTTCAATTGAGTCAATTCTGCCAATTTTAGCAAGAAATCACTGACGAGAACATCGTCCACATGACTTGTAACTTTTTTTTCTTTTTTGATTTGGAAAAGTTAGGCGAGTTACTCCATTGTCGACATGGCCTCCCCATTTCACGAGTGTTGTCTCCTTCCTAACACTGATCCCTTAACTAGTTCTGCGGTGAAGAGGGCAACAACTTGTCCAGCGCTTGCCGTAAAAAGAAAAAGAGAGACGCTCGAGGTGATGGCTTGTATGCTAGCATAAGTGACATGTTGGACGTTTGCCAATTTAGTTCTAAATTTTCGTACTTTTTCAATTGAGTCAATTCGGCCAATTTTAGCAAGAAATCACTAACGTGAACGTCCTCCATATGACTTGTAATGTTTTTTTCCTTTTTCATTTGGAAAAGTGAGGCGAGTTCCTCCATTGTCGAACATGTGCCTCCCCCATTTCACGAGTGTTGTCCTCCTTCCACGTTATCCCTTAAGTAGTTTACGGTGCGAGGGCAACAACTTTTCCAGCGGGTCGCCGTAAAAGTATAATAGAGACCTCGGGTGATGGCTTGTTATGCTTGCATAATTACAGTCGGACGTTTGCCATTTAGGTTCTAAATTTTCGTACTTTTTTCAATTGAGTCAATTCGGGTCCAATTTTAGCAAGAAATCACTGACGTGAACGTCGTCCGTGTGACTTGTAATTTTTTTTTCTGTTTTCATTTGGAAAAGTGAGGCGAGTTACTCCATTGTCGACATGGCCTCCCCATTTCACAAGTGTTGTCTCCTTCCTAACACTGATCCCTTAAGTAGTTCTGCGGTGACGAGGGCAACAACTTGTCCAACGCTTGCCATAAAAAGAAAAAGAGAGACGCTCCAAGTGATGGCTTATATGCTGGCATAAGTGACATGTCGGACGTTTGCCAATTTAGTTCTAAATTTTCGTACTCAATTGAGTCAATTCGGCCAATTTTAGCAAGAAATCACTGACGTGAACGTCGTCCATATGACTTGTAATTTTTTTTTCTTTTTTCATTTGGAAAATTGACGCGAGTTACTCCATTGTCGATATGGCCTCCCCATTTCACGAGTGTTGTCTCCTTCCTAACGTTGATCCCTCAAGTAGTTCTACGGTGACGAGGACAACAACTTGTCTAGCGGTCGCCGTAAAAAGTAAAAGAGAGACACTCGAGGTGATGGCTTGTATGCTGGCATAAGTGACATGTCGGACGTTTGCCAATTTAGTTCTAAATTTTCGTACTTTTTCAATTGAGTCAATTCGGTCAATTTTAGCAAGAAATCAGTAACGTGAACGTCGTCCATATGACTTGTAATCTTTTTTTTCTGTTTTCATTTGGAAAAGTGAGGCGAGTTACTCCATTGTCGACATGGCCTCCCCATTTCACGAGTGTTGTCTCCTTCCTAACGCTGATCCCTTAAGTAGTTCTACGGTGATGAGGGCAACAACTTGTCCAGCGCTCGCCGTAAAAAGTAAAAGAGAGACGCTTGAGGTGAAGGCTTGTATGCTGGCATAAGTGACATGTCGGACGTTTGCCAATTTAGTTCTAAATTTTCATACCTTTTCAATTGAGTCAATTCGGCCAATTTTAGCAAGAAATCACTGACGTGAACGTCGTTAATGTGACTTGTAATTTTTTTTCTTTTTTCATTTGGAAAAGTGAGGCGAGTTACTCCATTGTCGACATGGCCTCCCCACTTCACGAGTGTTGTCTCCTTCCTAAAGCTGATCCCTTAAGTAGTTCTGAGGTAACGAGGGCAATAACTCTTCCAGCGCTCGTTGTAAAAAGAAAAAGAGAGACGCTCGAGGTGATGGCTTGTATGCTGGAATAAGTGACATGTCGGACGTTTGCCAATTTAGTTCTACATTTTCGTACTTTTTCAATTGAGTCTATTCGGCAAATTTTAGTAAGAAATCACTGAAGTGAACGTCGTCCATGTGACTTGTAATTTTTTTTCTTTTTCTTTTTTTCATTTCGAAAAGTGAAGCGAGTTACTCCATTGTCGACATGGCCTCCCCACTTCATGAGTGTTGTCTCTTTCCTAAAGCTGATCTTTTAAGTAGTTCTGCGGTGACGATGGCAATAACTTGTCCAGCGCTCGCCATAAAAAGAAAGAGAGAGACGCTCGAGGTGATGGCTTGTATGCTGGCATAAGTGACATGTCAGACGTTTGCCAATTTCGTTCTAAATTTTCGTACTTTTTCAATTGAGTCAATTCGGCCAATTTTAGCAAGAAATCACTGACGTGAACGTCGTCCATATGACTTGTAATTTTTTTTCCTTTTTCATTTGGAAAAGTTAGGCGAGTTACTCCATTGTCGATATGGCCTCCCCATTTCACGAGTGTTGTCTCCATCCTAACACTGATCCCTTAAGTAGTTTTGCGGTGACGAGGGCAACAACTTGTCCAGCGCTTGCCGTAAAAAGAAAAAGAGAGACGCTCGAGGTGATGGCTTGTATGCTGGCATAAGTGACGTGACGAACGTTTGCCAATTTAGTTCTAAATTTTCATACTTTTTCAATTGAGTCAATTCGGTCAATTTTAGTAAGAAATCCCAGACGTGAACGTCGTCCATGTGACTTGTAAATTTTTTTCTTTTTCTTTTTTCATTTGGAAAATTGAAACGAGTTACTCCATTGTCGACATGGCCTCCCCACTTCACGAGTGTTGTCTGCTTCCTAAAGCTGATCCCTTAACTAGTTCTGCGGTGACGATGGCAATAACTTGTCCAGCGCTCGCCATAAAAAGAAAAAGAGAGCCGCTCGAGGTGAAGCCTTGTATGCTGGCATAAGTGACATGTAGGACATTTGCCAATTTAGTCCTAAATTTTCGTACTTTTTCAAATGAGTCAATTCGGCCAATTTTAGCAAGAAATCACTGACGTGAACGTCGTCCATATGACCTGTAAATTTTTTTTTCTTTTTTCATTTGGAAAAGTGAGGTCAGTTACTCCATTGTGGACATGGCCTCCCCATTTCACCAGTGTTGTCTCCTTCCTAACGTTGATCCCTTAAGTAGTTCTACGGTGACGAGGGCAACAAGTTGTCCAGCGCTCGCCATAAAAAGAAAAAGAGAGACGCTCGAGGTGATGGCTTGTATCCTGGCATAAGTGACATGTCGGACATTTGCCAATTTAGTTCTAAATTTTCATACTTTTTTAATTGAGTCATTACGGCCAATTTTAGCAAGAAATCACTGACGTGAACGTCGTCCATATGACTTGCATTTTTTTTTTCTTTTTTCATTTGGAAAAGTGAGGCGAGTTACTCCATTGTCGACATGGCTTCTCCATTTCACGAGTGTTGTCTCCTTTCTAACGCTAATCCCTCAAGTAGTTCTACAGTGACGAGGGCAACAACTTGTCCAACGCTCAACGTAAAAAGAAAAAGAGAGACGCTCGAGGTGATGGCTTGTATGCTGGCATAAGTGACATGTGGGACGTTTGCCAAGTTAGTTCTAAATTTTCGTACCTTTTCAATTGAGTCAATTCGGCCTATTTTAGCAAGAAATCAGTGACGTGAACGTAGTCCATGTGACTGGTAATCTTTTTTCTTTTTTCATTTGGAAAAGTGAGGCGAGTTACTCCATTGTCAACATGGCCTCCGCACTTTACGAGTGTTGTCTCCTTCCTAAACCTGATCCCTCAAGTAGTTCTACAGTAACGAGGGCAACAACTTGTCCAGCGCATAACGTAAAAAGAAAAAGAGAGACACTCGAGGTGATAGCTTATATGCTGGCATAAGTGACATGTCAGACGTTTGCCAATTTAGTTGTAATTTTTCGTACTTTTTCAATTGAGTCAATTCGGCCAATTTTAGTAACAAATCACTGACGTGAACGTCGTCCATGTGACTTGTAATTTTTTTTCTTTTTTCATTTGGAAAAGTGAGGCAAGTTACTCCAATGTCGACATGGCCTCCCATTTCACGAGTGTTGTCTCCTTCCTAACGTTAATCCCTTAAGTAGTTCTACGGTGACGACGGCAACAACTTGTCCAGCGGTCGCCGTAAATAGTAAAAGAGAGATGCTCGACGTGATGGCTTGTATGCTGGCATAAGTGACATGGCGGACGTTTGCCAATCTAGTTCTAAATTTTCGTACGTTTCCAATTGAGTCAATTCGGCCAATTTTAGCGAGAAATCACTTACGTGAACGTCGTCCACGTGACTTGTAATTTTTTTTCTTTTTTCATTTGGAAAAGTTAGGCGAGTTACTCCATTGTCAACATGGCCTCCCCACTTGACGAGTGTTGTCTCCTTCCTCAAGCTGATCCCTTAAGTAATTCTGCGGTGACGAGGGCAATAACTCTTCTAGCGCCCGTCGTAAAAGGAAAAAGAGAGATGCTCGAGGTGATGGCTTGTATGCTGGCATAAGTGACATGTCGGACGTTTACCAATTTATTTCTAAATTTTCGTACTTTTTCAATTTTGTCAATTCGGCCAATTTTAGCAAGAAATGACTAACGTGAACGTCGTCCATATGACTTGGAATTTTATTTACTTTTTTCATTTGGAAAAGTTAGGCGAGTTACTACATTGTCGACATGGCCTCCCCATTTCATGAGTGTTGTCTCCTTCCTAACACTGATCCCTTAAGTAGTTCTGCGGTGACGAGGGCAACAACATGTCCAGCGCTTGTCGTAAAAAGAAAAAGAGAGACGCTCGAGGTGATGGCTTGTTATGCTTGCAATAGTGACATGTCGGACGTTTGCCAATTTAGTTCTAAATTTTCGTACTTTTTCATTTGAGTCAATTCGACCAATTTTAGCAAGAAATCACTTACGTGAACGTCGTCCATATGACTTGTAAATTTTTTTTCTTTTTTCATTTGGAAAAGTGAGGCGAGTTACTCCATTGTCGATATGGCCTCCCCATTTCACGAGTGTTGTCTCCATCCTAACACTGATCCCTTAAGTAGTTTTGTGGTGACGAGGGCAACAACTTGTCTAGCGGTCGCCGTAAAAAGTAAAAGAGAGACGCTCGAGGTGATGGCTTGTATGCTGGCATAAGTGACATGTCGGACGTTTGCCAATTTAGTTCTAAATTTTCTTACTTTTTCAATTTAGTCAATTCGGCCAATTTTAGGAAGAAATCACTGACGTGAACATCGCCATGTGACTTGAAATTTCTTTTCGTTTTCTTTTTTCATTTGGAAAAGTGAAGCGAGTTACTCCATTGTCGACATGGCCTCCCCACTTCACGAGTGTTGTCTCCTTCCTAAAGCTAATCCCTTAAGTAGTTCTGCGGTGACGATGGCAATAACTTGTCCAGCGCTCGCCATAAAAAGAAAAAGAGAAACGCTCGAGGTGAAGGCTTGTATGCTGGCATAAGTGACATGTCGGACGTTTGCCAATTTAGTTCTAAATTTTCGTACTTTTTCAATTGAGTCAATTCGGCCAATTTTAGCAAGAAATCAGTGACGTGAACGTCGTCCATATAACTTGTAAATTTTTTTTTTCTTTTTTCATTTGGAAAAGTAGTCTAGTTACTCCATTGTCGACATTGCCTCCCCTTTTCAACGATTGTTTTGTCTGCTTCCTACGTTGACCCTTAAGTATTCTACGGGAGACCGGCAACAACTTGTCCAGCGGTTGCCGTACATAGTAAAGATACGACCTCGAGGTGATGGCTTTTTGTAATGCTGGCATAGTGACATGATCGTGACGTTTTGCCCCATTTAGTTTACGTTTCTGTACTTTTTTTTGTGCTACGTATGGGTGAGTCAATTCGGTCCCAATTTTACAAAATCATGACGTGAACATCGTCCATAATGACTTGTAATTTTTTTTTTTTTTTCTTTTTTCATTTGGAAAATTGACGCGAGTTACTCCATTGTCGATATGGCCTCCCCATTTCACGAGTGTTGTCTCCTTCCTAACGTTGATCCCTTAAGTAGTTCTACGGTGATGACGGCAACAACTTGTCCAGCGGTTGCCGTAAATAGTAAAAGATAGACGCTCGAGGTGATGGCTTGTATGCTGGCATAAGTGATATGTCAGACGTTTGCCAATTTAGTTCTAAATTTTCGTACTTTTTCAATTGAGTCAATTCGGCCAATTTTAGCAAGAAATCACTGACGTGAATGTCGTCCATATGACTTGTAAATTTTTTTTCTTTTTTCATTTGGAAAATTAACGCGAGTTACTCCATTGTCGATATGGCCTCCCCATTTCACGAGTGTTGTCACCTTCCTAACGTTGATCCCTCGAGTAGTTCTACGGTGACGAGGGCAACAACTTGTCTAGCGGTCGCCGTAAAAAGTAAAAGAGAGACGCTCGAGGTGATGGCTTGTATGCTGGCATAAGTGACATGTCGGACGTTTGCCAATTTAGTTCTAAATTTTCGTACTTTTTCAATTGAGACAATTCGGCCAATTTTAGCAAGAAATCAGTAACATGAACGTCGTCCATATGACTTGTAATTTTTTTTTCTGTTTTCATTTGGAACAATGAGGTGAGTTACTCCATTGTCGAAATGGCCTCCCCATTTCACGAGTGCTGTCTCCTTCCTAACGCTGACCCCTTAAGTAGTTCTACGGTGACGAGGGCAACAACTTGTCCAGCGCTCGCCATAAAAAGTAAAAGAGAGACGCTCGAGGTGATGGCTTGTATGCTGGCATAAGTGACATGTCGGACGTTTGCCAATTTAGTTCAAAATTTTCGTACTTTTTCAATTTTGTCAATTCGGCCAATTTTAGCAAGAAATCACTGACGTGAACGTCGTCCATTTGACTTGTAATTTTTTTTCTTTTTTCATTTGGAATAGTGAGGCGAGTTACTCCATTGTCGACATGGCCTCCCCATTTCACGAGTGTTGTCTCCTTCCTAATACTGATCCCTTAAGTAGTTCTGCGGTGACGAGGGCAACAACTTGTCCAGCGCTTGCCGTAAAAAGAAAAAGAGAGACGCTCAAGGTGAAGGCTTGTATGCTGGCATAAGTGACATGTCGGACATTTGCCAATTTATTCCTAAATTTTCGTACTTTTTCAATTGAGTCAATTCGGTCAATTTAGTAAGAAATCACTGACGTGAACGTCATCCATGTGACTTGTAATTTTTTTCTTTTTCTTTTTTTTCATTTGGAAAAGTGAAGCCAGTTACTCCATTGTCGACCTGGCCTCCCCACTTCACGAGTGTTGTCTCTTTCCTAAAGCTGATCCCTTAAGTAGTTCTGCGGTGACGATGGCAAAAACTTGTCCAGCGCTCGCCATAAAAAGAAAAAGAGAGACGCTCGAGGTGAAGGCTTGTATGCTGGCATAAGTGACATGTCGGACGTTTGCCAATTTAGTTCTAAATTTTCATACCTTTTCAATTGAGTCAATTCGGCCAATTTTAGCAATAAATCTTGACTGAACGTTCGTCCATATGAAATTTGTAATATTTTTTTTTTCTTTTTTCTTTTTTCCCTTTGGAAAAGTGTGGCGAGTTACTCCATTGTCGATATGGCCCAACCCACTTCACAGTGTTGTCTGCGTCCTAAAGCGTATCCCTTAAGTAGTTCTACGGTGACGAGGGCAACAACTTGTCCATCGCTCGCCATAAAAAGTAAAAGAGAGACGCTCGAGGTGATGGCTTGTATGCTCGCATAAGTGACATGTCGGACGTTTGCCAATTTAGTTCTAAATTTTCGTACCTTTTCAATTGAGTCAATTCGTCCAATTTTAAGCAGAAATCACTGACGTGAACGTCGTCCATATGACCTATAAATTTTGTTTTCTTTTTTCATTTGGAAAAGTGAGGTAAGTTACTCCATTGTTGACATGGCCTCCCCATTTCACCAGTGTTGTCTCCTTCCTAACGTTGATCCCTTAAGTAGTTCTACGGTGACGAGGGCAACAACTTGTCCATCGCTCGCCATAAAAAGTAAAAGAGAGACGCTCGAGGTGATGGCTTGTATGCTCGCATAAGTGACATGTCGGACGTTTGCCAATTTAGTTCTAAATTTTCGTACCTTTTCAATTGAGTCATTCGTCTAAATTTTAGCAAGAAATCAGTAACATGAACGTCGTCCATATGACTTGTAATTTTTTTTTCTTTTTTCATTTGGGAAAGTGAGGCGAGTTACTCCATTGTCGACATGGCCTCCCCATTTCACGAGTGTTGTCTCCTTCCTAACGCTGATCCCTTAAGTAGTTCTACGGTGACGAGGGCAACAACTTGTCCATCGCTCGCCATAAAAAGTAAAAGAGAGACGCTCGAGGTGATGGCTTGTATGCTCGCATAAGTGACATGTCGGACGTTTGCCAATTTAGTTCTAAATTTTCGTACTTTTTCAATTGAGTCATTCGCAATTTTTATCAAGCAATCACTGAACGGTGAACGTTGTCCATAGGACTTGTAATTTTTTTCCTTTTTTCATTGGAAAATGAGGCGAGTTCACTCCATTGTCGATAGGGCCTTCCCCCCCCACTTCCCAAGTGTTGTCTCCTTCTAACGTGATGCCTTACGTCATTCTGCGGTGCCTTCGGCAACACCTTGTCCCAACGCTCGCCTTAAAAAGAAAAAGAGGACCTCGAGGTGTATGGCTTTGTAATGCTGGTCATAATTGACATTTCGGAAAACGTTTAGCCAATTTATTTCCCTAATTTTCGTACTTTTTCAATTTTGTCAATTCGGTCAATTTTAGCAAGAAATCACTAACGTGAACGTCGTCCATATGACTTGTAATATTTTTTTCTTTTTTCATTTGGAAAAGTGAGGCGAGTTACTCCATTGTCGACATGGCCTCCCCATTTCACGAGTGTTGTCTCCTTCCTAATACTGATCCCTTAAGTAGTTCTGCGGTGACGAGGGCAACAACTTGTCCAGCGCTTGCCGTAAAAAGAAAAAGAGAGACGCTCGAGGTGAAGGCTTGTATGCTGGCATAAGTGACATGTCGGACATTTGCCAATTTAGTCCTAAATTTTTGTACTTTTTTAATTGAGTCAATTCGGTCAATTTTAGTAAGAAATCACTGACGTGAACGTCGTCCATGTGACTTGTTATTTTTTATCTTTTTCTTTTTTTCATTTCGAAAAGTGAAGCGAGTTACTCCATTGTCGACATGGCCTCTCCACTTCACGAGTGTTGTCTCTTTCCTAAAGCTGATCCCTTATGTAGTTCTGCGGTGACGATGGCAATAACTTGTCCAGCGCTCGCCATAAAAAGAAAAAGAGAGCCGCTCGAGGTGAAGGCTTGTATGCTGGCATAAGTGACATGTCGGACATTTGCCAATTTAGTCCTAAATTTTTGTACTTTTTCAATTGAGTCAATTCGACCAATTTTAGCAATAAATCACTGACGTGAACGTCGTCCATATGACTTGTAATTTTTTTTCTTTTTCTTTTTTCATTTGGGAAAGTGAGGCGAGTTACTCCATTGTCGATATGGCCTCCCCACTTCACAAGTGTTGTCTCCTTCCTAACGCTGATGCCTTAAGTAGTTCTGCGGTGACTTGGGCAATAACTTGTCAAGCGCTCGCTGTAAAAAGAAAAAGAGAGACGCTCGAGGTGATGGCTTGTATGCTGGCATAAGTGACATGTTGGACGTTTGCCAATTTAGTTCTAAATTTTCGTACTTTTTCAATTGAGTCAATTTGGCCAATTTTAGCAAGAAATCAGTAACATGAACGTCGTCCATATGACTTGTAATTTTTTTTTCTTTTTTCATTTGGGAAAGTGAGGCGAGTTACTCCATTGTCGACATGGCCTCCCCATTTCACGAGTGTTGTCTCCTTCCTAACGCTGATCCCTTAAGTAGTTCTACGGTGACGAGGGCAACAACTTGTCCAGCGCTCGCCGTAAAAAGAAAAAGAGAGACGCTCGAGGTGATGGCTTGTATCCTGGCATAAGTGACATGTCGGACGTTTGCCAATTTAGTTCTAAATTTTCTTACTTTTTCAATTGAGTCAATTTGGCCAATTTTAGCAAGAAATCACTGATGTGAACGTCGTCCATATGACTTGTAAATTTTTTTTTTCTTTTTTCATTTGGGAAAGTGAGGCGAGTTACTCCATTGTCGACATGGCCTCCCCATTTCACGAGTGTTGTCTGCTTCCTAACGTTGATCCCTTAAGTAGTTCTACGGTGATGACGGCAACAACTTGTCCAGCGGTCGCCGTAAATAGTAAAAGATAGACGCTCGAGGTGATGGCTTGTATGCTGGCATAAGTGACATGTCAGACGTTTGCCAATTTAGTTCTAAATTTTCGTACTTTTTCAATTGAGTCAATTCAGCCAATTTTAGCAAGAAATCACTGACGTGAACGTCGTCCGTGTGACTTGTAATTTTTTTTTCTGTTTTCATTTGGAAAAGTGAGGCGAGTTACTCCATTGTCGACATGGCCTCCCCATTTCACAAGTGTTGTCTCCTTCCTAACACTGATCCCTTAAGTAGTTCTGCGGTGACGAGGGCAACAACTTGTCCAGCGCTTGCCGTAAAAAGAAAAAGAGAGACGCTCGAGGTGATGGCTTGTATGCTGGCATAAGTGACATGTCAGACATTTGCCAATTTAGTTCTAAATTTTCTTACTTTTTCAATTGAGTCAATTCGGCCAATTTTAGTAAGAAATCACTGACGTGAACATCGACATGTGACTTGAAATTTTTTTTCGTTTTCTTTTTTCATTTGGAAAAGTGAAGCGAGTTACTCCATTGTCGACATGGCCTCCCCACTTCACGAGTGTTGTCTCCTTCCTAAAGCTAATCGCTTAAGTAGTTCTGCGGTGACGATGGCAATAACTTGTCCAGCGCTCGCCATAAAAAGAAAAAGAGAGACGCTCGAGGTGAAGGCTTGTATGCTGGCATAAGTGACATGTCGGACGTTTGCCAATTTAGTTCTAAATTTTCGTACTTTTTCAATTGAGTCAATTCGGCCAATTTTAGCAAGAAATCACTGACGTGAACGTTGTCCATATGACTTGTAATTTTTTTTTCTTTTTTCATTGGAAAAGTGAGGCGAGTTACTCCATTGTCGATATGGCCTCCCTACTTCACAAGTGTTGTCTCCTTCCTAACGTTGATGCCTTAAGTAGTTCTGCGGTGACTTCGGCAACAACTTGTCCAACGCTCGCCGTAAAAAGAAAAAGAGAGACGTTCGAGGTGATGGCTTGTATGCTGGCATAAGTGACATGTCGGACGTTTGCCAATTTAGTTCTAAATTTTCGTACTTTTTCATTTGAGTCAATTCGACCAATTTTAGCAAGAAATCACTTACGTGAACGTCGTCCATATGACTTGTAAATTTTTTTTCTTTTTCTTTTATCATTTGGAAAAGTGAGGCGAGTTACTCCATTGTCGACATGGCCTCCCCACTTCATGAGTGTTGTCTCCTTCCTAACGCTGATCCCTTAAGTAGTTCTGCGGTGACGAGGGCAACAACTTGTCCGGCGCTCGCCGTAAAAAGAAAAAGAGAGACGCTCGAGGTGATGGCTTGTATGCTGGCATAAGTGACATGTCGGATGTTTGCCAATTTAGTTCTAAATTTTCGTACTTTTTCAATTGAGTCAATTCGGCCAATTTTAGCAATATATCATTGACGCGAACGTCATCCATGTGACTTGAAATTTTTTTTTCTTTTTCTTTTTTCATTTGGAATGATATTAAATAAGAATTGTTCAAGTTAGCGCCGACCACATCAAGTAAGACGATAGGTATCGGCTAGATCACCATGTTAATAATTTTCAATTAAAATTTGTTAGAAGATTTTGACCATGATCGTCCACAAAAATTAAGCTGCAACTCCTATTATGCCAAACAATCCTTCAACTATCTCAGTTGACGAACTCCTACAACTCCGGGAGCTGACAGAAGGTGTGCTCATTGGAATTCCTTTCCGCCTCTACAATTTGACTTTTCTCCCAAATGAGACGGAAATGATCGAAACCCCTAAAATTCAATCATCTTAACCATGTTTTGTTTTACACCAAAGCATGAATGATCGCCTACCGAAAGAAGCAGCAGCAGAAATGGCTTCAATCTCCATGGCCTTCAAGGGCCACCGTGCTTGAGGCGGCTGAAGTTTAGCTGCTGCAAGTTTGCCGAGCTGTGGAGGTTCGGCCAATTGGCATGGAGCTTGCTGAGATCTCGACAGCCACAAGCTTGAGCAACGGTGGTAGCTTGTGGAGTTGAGCGACAACGGTGTTTGCATATTCAATTGTGAAACCGAGGAAGAAGGACACGTCAGATCCGACTAACGGAAGAGGTGATAAAAAAAACAATTCTAAATGATGCGGCGCATCATATAAGATATAACGTACAATAACTATTGGAGAATATCTACGAAACGATTCAAAATGGCGTTAGAATAAAGTCTGGCGGTCTTCAGACTTTGTCGCTAGAATTTGGCCAAGCCTGAGTCCGGCCACTCCTGCGTCTGACTGTTTTCCAGCCTCAGACACTAGAGTCTGAAAGTCTTCAGACACATATCGTAAATTGATGTATATTTGCAATAACGATATAATAATAATAATGAAATTGACTTGCAACAAATTACTAACTGGAAATGACTTAAACAATACCGAGGCTTGTGTTAGACACAATTTTCTTAAAATAAATTTGTTCCCTCCAATACACGTAGACATGCTCCAATACACGTTAGGCTATGCGACATCTGTCTTGTAGAGACCACTTTTCGGGATTGCATTCATGTACTCAGGTCGCATGCTCGCGCCTAAGTTCAAACTCGTCGAGAACCGAAATTGCACCCCTACACTTGCGCGTGAGGCATATATATAAGACACTTTAAAGTATTCTTACTTTCCAATGTGAGACTAGTGTTTTCACTTCTCACTTCCAACTCAACTTGCTTTCTAATGTGGGATTAGTGTTTTCCACTTTCCACTTGAGAAATAATTTATCATTTACCCAACAATCTATCTCAAATTACCAATAATAACTATACTGTCACATCAATAATTTTAAGAAAGTCTTTATCAAGAGGACTAACGATAATTTTATTAAAATTCCAAGATACACTTAACCGAAATCATAAATGTGCTAGCTAATACAAAACCTCCCTCGTCCAACATGGATTGTCGAGTCAACCCGCCGACAGTCTTGATTGACCCGCAGCTCCTCTTATTCACCGTTGGGTCTACTCAGAGGCAGTTGCAAGACAAAGATCGCAATGACTTTTACGATGTCTACCACTTGTCTATTGGAAATTTTCGAGTTTGAACAGAAGAAATTTCGAAGAATCTCCACCACGACTCCCAAGTATCCCCCTCAGCCTTAGCTGTCTATCATTGATTATGGCCAGTACTTATTTGAACGTCCCTTGCCCCTAAAATAGTTAAAAGAGTTCCTTGCTTCTCTCCATGAGATATTGAGGAAATTCATGGCGAGATATGGGGTTGATTTTGCTAGCGCCGGCGTTCGTGGTGATGATGGAACGGATCTTCTGCTGCTTAAGTCCGGAGTGATCTTCGTGGTTTGTTTGATCCTCGCGGCCGTCGTTATGTTCTCCTGCGGCGACGCAGGCAACAGCTCATCGGGCTCTAGGCCCAAAAAGAACAGTAGATACACTGACGGCGGAGTCGACGTCTTCTTTAGAGACGGAGGCAATGATGGAGGCGGTGGCTGCAGCGGCGGCTGTGGCGGCGGCTGCGGCGGCGGTGGTGGTTGAGACTAAGGTGATGATGGTGGCCGCGGCAATGGTGGCCATCACCACGGAGGCCACCACCACGTAGGCCATCATGGGGGAGGTGATCACGGTGGTGGATTTGGACACAAGTAGCGGTAGAAAGTCTTGAAATGAACCTATATTATGTATATCTTAGGCACAAGCGCCACAGTAAAATTGAAAAGGTAATTTCTTCTCAATAAATCGCGATGCAACAATGTGGTCCGGATAAAATTAGATATATGAGCCCCAAACCTTGGGGGCAAGACATGGCCACTCTCATTTGACGCACTCTGTTATCGAAACAATCATACAAGATTGCTAGATCGAGTAGACGACGTGCGTAGTATAAAGCTCGAGAGTGGATTGTCTCCTCCATGTTTATGTTGGTGTTGGTGATGGAAATATGGTTTTCTAGCTAAAGAAGTGATTGATGTGTAGACGAGTTTGATGCACTATGCGGAATTAGCGTCACAGTGCGCGATTGCGATCTATCAATTTGTCCATCCATCCTCATTCAATTTCAATCCCGTTTCCCTTCTGGTTCTCCGATATCAATTTGATATGATTTCTGCGCGATATCTTCGCTCGTTGCACCTAGATTCACGTGGATCTACACCCCCATCGAATCCCCACTTCATGCACTTCATGTGCGTAGTATAAAACTGTGGATCGATCTTCTCATGGGGCGATCTCTTTGTACGATTCCGACCATTCACGCGTGAAATTCTTTCTTTCTTTCTTTTGTGCGATCTCTTTGTACGATCCCGACCATTCACGCGTGAAATTCTTTCTTTCTTTTGCGGGAGTTCTTCAGAA